>OY751433.1:29147238-29152238 GCA_963565745.1 Phengaris arion
CTACATGTGCTTCGAGTTTGTCCATCCTATTGTTTATCAGAACTCTCAATCTTTCATACATCCCTGCCATTATTTCTCCACTATCCCCCTCCTCGCTGTCACACTGAGTTCCTGAGTCCCTAGTATTTATATTTTCCCTTTTATTCTCATCTAAAGTCATCATTTTCGCTATGGCCTCTGTTATTTTTGCGAAGGAATTTGCCAAACCAAACTTTATCTCACTCTTCAAATTTCTAGACTGGCCTACCAGATCACCACCTTCCCTGACCGCGCGCACTATGTCCGCCAGAAGGCTTTCCATATCGAATGCGGGGCCCTGGTCTATTGCCACTGGGTTTCCTCTCTGGCTGTCCCCCCCAGTCCCCCTGCCTTCCATTGACCGTCGGGCTTTCGGGTTTCTGGGTTTGCCACTGTGTGGGGTGTGTACCATAGCCATCGCTTGGTTAATTTAATGTATTTGTATTAATTAAAATTCAAAAGTATAGCTATAAAATGTAATTAATAAATGTGTGTATATTTGTATCTAAAGTGTTTATGTTATGCAGTGGTTAAAATGTAAAGTTATATATTATATGGGGGAACGCGTCAAGTGTAAATATGTAAAATAAAATATTTAATATTAAATATAATTATAAAATAGTCGTAGTAAGTTTATATTGTACTTAGAGTGACTCCAATAAGAGCCACTAGTCCAGTTGCGTGTCCTTAGCCTAATCAACTGCACCAAAAATGATGCAGTTGGTCCTAGATTAGGGTCAAATATAAGTGTAAATTGTATATTAGTCGGGATGTAAAGTGTAGATTTAAATGTAGTTTAATAAGTCCTATTCTATTCTATACTAGATCTACTCCTATAAGGATGCAACTGGTCCTGCCTATGTATGCAATTGTCCTAAGTTATCTTAAAAACTAACAGCTGCGCCAAAAATGACGCAACTGGTCTAGAGAGTTAATACCTTAGCTAGTGTATATGAATTAAAAATATATATCGCGATCAAGTGTCTCAAGACTCGTTATTCCCAGCTAAAATACTAACTATCCTACGCTATAGCCTAGCAGCTGTGCCAAAAATGACCCAGCTGGTCTCTTTTGCAATTTAGTTTTGCAATTTTATGACGTCTTCCGTCGGTCAAAACACTCCTACAATAAGTTTAAGATTTAGTTTATAATTTATTTTATAAGATTTTTACGCTATACTAGTCTTTATGGCCCTATCTTTAAGGTTTATGTATTTTATAGTCTAAAATTCAATGCCTGTTGATTTTTAATAGCAACCGAAACGTTATTTGGGTCGACTCCGCCCCTTCCGAGTTTTTAAGTTTTATTAAATTGTATTATATATGATATTTTTAGCTACTTTTATATTTTTATTAAATTTCCTTATAGATTTTAGAATTATTAAGCTTATAAAAGTTGTTACTTTACTTATTTAGAAATTTATTTTAATTATTTCTTCCCGACAGATTTTTATTATCTAGGTCAGCTCCGCCCCTTTCGAGGTTTACGCTTGGCCCGAGCTGCGGAATGTAGTCGGGGATCCCGAAGTTATTTTTTACCTTATTATTTTATATTTAAATATATATGTATTATTCTTTATGTTTTTGTTTATTACCTAATAGCTATTTACTGTTTTTTAATTTTTATTTAATAAAATGATTTGGGATATTTTAATGTTATGTAATTTATGTTGTATTTAATATTTTTAACTATTTTATATATTTATTAGACTTCTGTTTAGATTTTTGAATTATTAGGTTTATAAAAGATTATAGTTTATTTCTTTAAGCATTTATTTTAATTATTTATTTCCCGACAGATTTTTATTTATGTGTTGGTTCACTTCGGGCTCCCGCACTATAGATAAGTTATCTAGGTCAGCTCCGCCCCTTACGAGGTTTACGCTTTGCCGTGTCTTGGGGGCGGGGCTTACTATAATTGTTTTGAAGTTTTAGTTTTATTCAAATTATGTTTTGTGTAATATTTTTAGCTACTTTTATGTACTTATTAAATTTCCGTTTAGATTTTAAAATTATTGAGCTTATAAAAGTTATTAGTTTACTTATTTAGAAATTTATTTTAATTTTTTCTTCCCGACAGATTTTTATATTATCTAGGTCAGCTCCGCCCCTTGCGAGGTTTACGCTTTGCCGTGTCTAGGTGGTGGGGGCTTACCGCCGGGCTCCGCGAGTGCGAGCGGTGCAGCCGATATAGGCGTGGACGATACCCGCGCCGCTCGCACCTATGGATGTTCCTATGGATGTTCTAGAAAGATCCAAGTGGTATAGGCCGAGCTCTGCTGTGTTTTTACGCGAGAAGTTTATATAAAGTTTATTGTATGGTTATGTTAAGTTAAATTGAAGTTTTATATTTGTGTATTACCTAGAGTCCTAATATACTGTTTTATTATGTTTTTTGACTATTTTCTGGTTTTTGTTTGATTAATTTTAGTACCAATTATTACTTTTTAATGATTTTCTATTATTTTTAACTATTATTTTGTTATATTATTAATGTTAACTATTTATTTGACTTTTAAATACGTATTTAGTTTATTATCTTTTAAAATATTTTTATCAACTTTTATGCTAATATTATTTTACGGCCAACTCTCGGCCTATAAGACCGCACACGAAGTACAGTATGGCGTCGGGGGGCGGGGCGAGCAACTTTATGATTTTAATCCCTATTAGGGTTGCCCCTTTTTGTTATTGTGACCGCTGTTTCTGTTAGGGAGACCTAATAATATATTATATATGGTTATAAATTTTGAAGGCTTTTATATTTGTTTTATGATTTGTCTATAACTAGGGTTGTACTTCTCGGGTTTATTTATGGTTTATTTATTATACGGTTATTATATTGTTTGTTTTTAGTGTTAAGCTAGTGTACGGTGTGTTATTTATTGGTGTATGTATGTATGTATGTGTATATAAATATATATATATATTGCATTTACTTTTGTCTTATTTGTATATATATATGTTTTAGTATTGGTATGTGTGTGTTTATTGGATGTTATATAAAGATGTTATTATTTACGATTTCTTAACTTTTTTATTATTATTTTATTCAAATATTAAGTTTTTTATTGCTATATAATATTGTTTTTATTTACTGTTTGTCTGTATAGTATTATTTATATAGTGTAATGTACTTTTTTCACCCGGTTTTTACTTTTTTATATTTTAATTTACCTTATTTTTGTGCTATTTTATATGTATATATGTGTCTGTATTTGTATATAGCAACTTCTACCCTTTGCTCCTATAAACTCCTAATTTTTCGAAATTTTTAAGATAATTTTTAGTGTTTATTTACTATTTTGTTTTGTACTATTTTGTGTTTTATGTGTTTAGTTTATGTATTTATACTTATATATAACTGTTTTATATTTATATTATGCTGTTTTTAGTTACCTAGAATTTATTAAACATACATACACAAGAAACAAATTAATTCAATGACCGACGAAAAACGTCATTTGCAGCCCTGAAAACTCAAACTCCTCCCACTTCGTGACGTCACGTTTTATGAGTTAAAAATACAAATATCTCCGAAATTACTACCCAGATTGCAAGGAGATTTTGGGTGTAGATCCCCTTCCGTCGAATCTAAAAAAGTACACTTTGCGAATTTGGAAAAACTAACTACTTTGGCTGCTATTGAATAAATTCCTGAGTTGGGGGCGTATTACCTTAAAAGTTGATTTTTTCGCGGAGTTTTCTCTCCGATCTTTGGATCAATCTTACAGTCAAACTATACTACTTAAAATTATGGGGCTTTCACCAGTCTGTTACCTACTTATTCTAGATTATATATTTAAATTATCAGTCTTTTATAAATTCTATTTCCAACTTTTTTAAGCTTGTTAAGCAGCTTATGTCTAATTTCCTAATTTCTATTTCCTAAAAATACTACTTAACTTAATTTCTTCTACTCCCGGCTGCTGGTGCTGACCCGTAGTGATGGCCCGGTGGTTTCCTCCAAGTCTGGACCGCCTAGGACTCGATCCAGGTTTTTTGGTTTTTTCCCTATTTCTCGGGAACCAGTCACCGGAACAGCTCCAAATTTTTTACGTGGCAGCTCCTCGTCGTCACTCACACTTTACACTAAAAAACTTTGTACCTTACCGATCTTGTTTTAAAGTTATTAAATTTTGAAAATATGCCACTTTTTGAAACCTCTATAACTTTTTTGTTTCTTGTCCGATTTTAAATTTTTTAACGGTTCTAGATAGCCCCAAGTGTTCCGCTTCAGGATATCTTGTCTGTTTTCCTCCCCCTGCACTCCCCGTGCACACTCCTCCGGGCGGTTTTTTAGTTTTTGGCCTGCTACTTCGCGATTTCCCACTGGAAAAATCTGGTTTTTTGCAGGCAGCAGGCTGAGATCTTTGGCTACAAAAGCCCACCAGAAAAAAGGGGGGTCGTCGCTTTAAATCACGCGGCGCACGCGTCCGAAGCCTAAAAAGTTGATTAAAATCCGGTTTTTTGGCCGTAACTTTTTATCTATGGGCCGGATTTCCACGCGGTTTTCACTACAACACTGTTCACAATTTTCCGCGTGTTTTGAGGTATCGCACGCCTCTATACTGCTATTTTAGCCACTTACACTTATTTAATTCGATTTTTCGTGGAGCGGAGCTCTCTAAGTGCTCGCGGGGCGCGTGCTACTTCGACCGCGGTCGAAGCGGAACTGGGTTAGGTTAGGTTAGGTTAGGTTAGGTTAGGTTAGGTTAGGTTAGGTTAGGTTAGGTTAGGTTAGGTTAGGTTAGGTTAGGTTAGGTTAGGTTAGGTTAGGTTAGGTTAGGTTAGGTTAGGTTAGGTTAGGTTAGGTTAGGTTAGGTTAGGTTAGGTTAGGTTAGGTTAGGTTAGGTTAGGTTAGGTTAGGTTAGGTTAGGTTAGGTTAGGTTAGGTTAGGTTAGGTTAGGTTAGGTTAGGTTAGGTTAGGTTAGGTTAGGTTAGGTTAGGTTAGGTTAGGTTAGGTTAGGTTAGGTTAGGTTA
>OY751434.1:0-10000 GCA_963565745.1 Phengaris arion
ACCTAACCTAACCTAACCTAACCTAACCTAACCTAACCTAACCTAACCTAACCTAACCTAACCTAACCTAACCTAACCTAACCTAACCTAACCTAACCTAACCTAACCTAACCTAACCTAACCTAACCTAACCTAACCTAACCTAACCTAACCTAACCTAACCTAACCTAACCTAACCTAACCTAACCTAACCTAACCTAACCTAACCTAACCTAACCTAACCTAACCTAACCTAACCTAACCTAACCTAACCTAACCTAACCTAACCTAACCTAACCTAACCTAACCTAACCTAACCTAACCTAACCTAACCTAACCTAACCTAACCTAACCTAACCTAACCTAACCTAACCTAACCTAACCTAACCTAACCTAACCTAACCTAACCTAACCTAACCTAACCTAACCTAACCTAACCTAACCTAACCTAACCTAACCTAACCTAACCTAACCTAACCTAACCTAACCTAACCTAACCTAACCTAACCTAACCTAACCTAACCTAACCTAACCTAACCTAACCTAACCTAACCTAACCTAACCTAACCTAACCTAACCTAACCTAACCTAACCTAACCTAACCTAACCTAACCTAACCTAACCTAACCTAACCTAACCTAACCGAACCTAACCTAACCTAACCTAACCTAACCTAACCTAACCTAACCTAACCTAACCTAACCTAACCTAACCTAACCTAACCTAACCTAACCTAACCTAACCTAACCTAACCTAACCTAACCTAACCTAACCTAACTAACCTAACCTAACCTAACCTAACCTAACCTAACCTAACCTAACCTAACCTAACCTAACCTAACCTAACCTAACCTAACCTAACCTAACCTAACCTAACCTAACCTAACCTAACCTAACCTAACCTAACCTAACCTAACCTAACCTAACCTAACCTAACCTAACCTAACCTAACCTAACCTAACCTAACCTAACCTAACCTAACCTAACCTAACCTAACCTAACCTAACCTAACCTAACCTAACCTAACCTAACCTAACCTAACCTAACCTAACCTAACCTAACCTAACCTAACCTAACCTAACCTAACCTAACCTAACCTAACCTAACCTAACCTAACCTAACCTAACCTAACCTAACCTAACCTAACCTAACCTAACCTAACCTAACCTAACCTAACCTAACCTAACCTAACCTAACCTAACCTAACCTAACCTAACCTAACCTAACCTAACCTAACCTAACCTAACCTAACCTAACCTAACCTAACCTAACCTAACCTAACCTAACCTAACCTAACCTAACCTAACCTAACCTAACCTAACCTAACCTAACCTAACCTAACCTAACCTAACCTAACCTAACCTAACCTAACCTAACCTAACCTAACCTAACCTAACCTAACCTAACCTAACCTAACCTAACCTAACCTAACCTAACCTAACCTAACCTAACCTAACCTAACCTAACCTAACCTAACCTAACCTAACCTAACCTAACCTAACCTAACCTAACCTAACCTAACCTAACCTAACCTAACCTAACCTAACCTAACCTAACCTAACCTAACCTAACCTAACCTAACCTAACCTAACCTAACCTAACCTAACCTAACCTAACCTAACCTAACCTAACCTAACCTAACCTAACCTAACCTAACCTAACCTAACCTAACCTAACCTAACCTAACCTAACCTAACCTAACCTAACCTAACCTAACCTAACCTAACCTAACCTAACCTAACCTAACCTAACCTAACCTAACCTAACCTAACCTAACCTAACCTAACCTAACCTAACCTAACCTAACCTAACCTAACCTAACCTAACCTAACCTAACCTAACCTAACCTAACCTAACCTAACCTAACCTAACCTAACCTAACCTAACCTAACCTAACCTAACCTAACCTAACCTAACCTAACCTAACCTAACCTAACCTAACCTAACCTAACCTAACCTAACCTAACCTAACCTAACCTAACCTAACCTAACCTAACCTAACCTAACCTAACCTAACCTAACCTAACCTAACCTAACCTAACCTAACCTAACCTAACCTAACCTAACCTAACCTAACCTAACCTAACCTAACCTAACCTAACCTAACCTAACCTAACCTAACCTAACCTAACCTAACCTAACCTAACCTAACCTAACCTAACCTAACCTAACCTAACCTAACCTAACCTAACCTAACCTAACCTAACCTAACCTAACCTAACCTAACCTAACCTAACCTAACCTAACCTAACCTAACCTAACCTAACCTAACCTAACCTAACCTAACCTAACCTAACCTAACCTAACCTAACCTAACCTAACCTAACCTAACCTAACCTAACCTAACCTAACCTAACCTAACCTAACCTAACCTAACCTAACCTAACCTAACCTAACCTAACCTAACCTAACCTAACCTAACCTAACCTAACCTAACCTAACCTAACCTAACCTAACCTAACCTAACCTAACCTAACCTAACCTAACCTAACCTAACCTAACCTAACCTAACCTAACCTAACCTAACCTAACCTAACCTAACCTAACCTAACCTAACCTAACCTAACCTAACCTAACCTAACCTAACCTAACCTAACCTAACCTAACCTAACCTAACCTAACCTAACCTAACCTAACCTAACCTAACCTAACCTAACCTAACCTAACCTAACCTAACCTAACCTAACCTAACCTAACCTAACCTAACCTAACCTAACCTAACCTAACCTAACCTAACCTAACCTAACCTAACCTAACCTAACCTAACCTAACCTAACCTAACCTAACCTAACCTAACCTAACCTAACCTAACCTAACCTAACCTAACCTAACCTAACCTAACCTAACCTAACCTAACCTAACCTAACCTAACCTAACCTAACCTAACCTAACCTAACCTAACCTAACCTAACCTAACCTAACCTAACCTAACCTAACCTAACCTAACCTAACCTAACCTAACCTAACCTAACCTAACCTAACCTAACCTAACCTAACCTAACCTAACCTAACCTAACCTAACCTAACCTAACCTAACCTAACCTAACCTAACCTAACCTAACCTAACCTAACCTAACCTAACCTAACCTAACCTAACCTAACCTAACCTAACCTAACCTAACCTAACCTAACCTAACCTAACCTAACCTAACCTAACCTAACCTAACCTAACCTAACCTAACCTAACCTAACCTAACCTAACCTAACCTAACCTAACCTAACCTAACCTAACCTAACCTAACCTAACCTAACCTAACCTAACCTAACCTAACCTAACCTAACCTAACCTAACCTAACCTAACCTAACCTAACCTAACCTAACCTAACCTAACCTAACCTAACCTAACCTAACCTAACCTAACCTAACCTAACCTAACCTAACCAGTTCCGCTTCGACCGCGGTCGAAGTAGCACGCGCCCCGCGAGCACTTAGAGAGCTCCGCTCCGCGAAAAGTTCATTAAAATCAGTGATAGCGGCCAAAATAGGGCTACAAACAAGTGCGATATATCAAAAGACGTGAAAAATTGTGAACAGTGCAACAGTGAAAACCGGGTGAAAATCGGACCCATAGGACGTGAGAAAAGTCCAAAAAACCCGATTTTTAAGCGGTTTTTCACATAAACAAGCGTGCGGCGCGCGATTAGTCGCGACGACCCCCACTTATTTCTGCGCAATTTTATGTGCCAATACCTCATCCTGCTGCTACCAAAAAACCAGATTTTTCTGGCCAGCGGTTTTGGAGCAGCAGCCAAAAGAGTAAAAAGAGGTCACCGGGGTGGCGCACGGGGAAGGTCTGCGGGGGGAAGGTGATAGCGGCACTCGAAGCGGAACAACTGGGGAAGAAGAGAACTCTTTGAAAAATCAAAATCCGACTTACGGTTATCGAGATATAGGAGTTGGAAAAATAGGGATTTTTTCGGGATAGCATAACTCGAAAACTAAATCGATAACCCTAAATTTTTAAAATAGTGAATTGTGAGTGACACCCGGGAGCTACCACACGGCGAGTTTGAAGTCGATCCGGTCAGCGGTTTAGGAGAAATCGGGGAAAAACTAAAAAATCCAGACCGAGTCCTAGGCGGTCTGGATTTGCAGGAGACCACGGGACCAAGACCACGGGTCGGCGCTGGCAGCCGGGAGAATATAGGACTAAGTTAAGTGACCTTTAAAGACATTCAAAGTTTTAACTTTTAGACATAAGTTTTTAAAAAGGCTTAAAAAATTAGTTCTAGAATTTTGACAATAATTAGAATATATGTTTGTAAAAGTAGACTAACTAAAGAGTAGAATATAAAAAGCCCCATAAATTTAGGAAGTATATTTTAGAAGTTATATAGCTTTTAAGATCGGAGAGAAAACTCCGCGAAAAAATCAACTTTTAAGGCGATTACGCCCCCAATCTGAGAACTTACTAAATAGCAGCCAAACTATATAGCTTTTCCAAATTTTCTAAGTGTCCTTTTTTAGATTCAACGGAAGGGGACCTACACCCAAAATCTCCTCGTATTAGGATTGATAATCTCAGAGATATTCTCATCTGTAGCTCAAAAAACGTGACGTCACGAAGTGGGAGGAGTTAGAGTTTCCAGGGCTGCAAATGACGTTTTTCGTCGGTCATTGAATTAATTTGCTTCTTGTGTATGTATGTTTAACAAATTATAGGTAACCAAAAACAGTGGAATATAAACATAAAAATAGCTATATATAAGTATAAATACATAAACTAAACACATAAAACACAAAATAGGACAAAACAAAATAGTAAATAAACACCAAAAAGTATCTTAAAAACCTTGAAAAATTAGGAGTATATAGGAGCAAAGGGTAGAAGTTGATATATACAAATACAGACACATATATACATATAAAATAGTACAGAAATAAGTTAAATTAAAATATAAAAAAGTAAAAACCGGGTGAAAAGTACATAACGCTATATAGATAACACTATACAGACAAACAGTAAATAAAAACAATATTATATAGCAATAAAAAACTTAAAATTCTAATAAAATAATAGTAAAAAAGTTAAGAAATCGCAATTAATACAACATCTGTACATAACATCTAATAAACACACACATACTAATACTAAAACATATATATATACAAATAAGACAAAAGTAAATACAACACATATATATATATATATACACATACATACATACATACACTAATAACTTATAACCAAATATAATATTATTAGGTCTCCCTAACAGAAACAGCGGTCATAATAACAAAAAGGGGCAACCCTAATAGGGATTAAAATCATAAAGTTTGCTCGCCCCGCCCCCCGACGCCATACTGTACTTCGTGTGCGGTCTCATAGACTAAGAGTTGGCCGTAAAATAATAGTAACATAAAAGTTTTTAAAAATATTTTAAAAATAATAAATCTAATACACATCTTAAAGATCAAATAAATAGTTAACGTTAATAGAATAATAAAATTATAGTTAAAAATAATAGTAAAACATCAAAATAGTAAAAATCGGTATTAAATTTAGGTAAAAAAGAACCGAAAAATAGTCAAAAAACATAGTAAAACAGTATATTCGGACCCCAGGCAAAACATAAATATAAAACTTCAATTTAACCTAACATAACCTTACAATAAACTTTACATAAACTTCTCGCGTAAAAACCCAGCAGAGCTCGGCCTATACCACTTGGATCTTTCTAGAACATCCATAGGAACATCCATAGGTGCGAGCAGCGCGGGTATCGTCCACGCCTACATCGGCTGCACCGCTCGCACTTGCGGAGCCCGGCGGTAAGCCCCCACCACCGAGACACGGCAAAGCGTAAACCTCGCAAGGGGCGGAGCTGACCTAGATAATATAAAAATCTGTCGGGAGGAAAAAATTAAAATAAAATTCTAAAGAAGAAAAGTATCACTTTTTATAAGCTCAATAATTTTAAAACCTAAACGGAAATTTAATAAGTACATAAAAGTAGGTAAAAATATTACACAAAACATAATTTGAATAATACTAAAACTTCAAAACAACTATAGCAAGCCCCGCCCCCAAGACACGGCAAAGCGTAAACCTCGTAAGGGGCGGAGCTGACCTAGATAACTTATCTATAGTGCGGGAGCCCGAGGTGAACCAACACACAAATAAAAATCTGTCGGGAAATAAATAATTAAAATAAATGCTTAAAGAAATAAATTATAATCTTTTATAAACCTAATAATTCAAAAAACTAAACAGAAATCTAATAAATACATAAAATAGTTAAAAATATAAAATATAACATAAATTACATAACATTAAAATATCCCAAATCATTTTATTAAACAAAAATTAAAAAACAGTAAATAGCTATTAGGTAATAAACAAAAACATAAAGAATAATACATATATATTTAAATATAAAATAATAAAGTAAAAAATAACCTAGGGATCCCCGACTACATTCCGCAGCTCGGGCCAAGCGTAAACCTCGAAAGGGGCGGAGCTGACCTAGATAATAAAAATCTGTCGGGAAGAAATAATTAAAATAAATTTCTAAATAAGTAAAGTAATAACTTTTATAAGCTTAATAATTCTAAAATCTATAAGGAGATTTAATAAAAATATAAAAGTAGCTAAAAATATCATATATAATATAATTTAATAAAACTTAAAAACTCGGAAGGGGCGGAGTCGACCCAAATAACGTTTCGGTTGCTATTAAAAATCAACAGGCATTGAATTTTAGACTATAAAATACATAAACCTTAAAGATAGGGCCATAAAGACTAGTATAGTGTAAAAATCTTATAAAATAAATTATAAACTAAATCTCAAACTTGTTGTAGGAGTGTTTTGACCGACGGAAGACGTCATAAAATTGCAAAACTAAATTGCAAAAGAGACCAGCTGGGTCATTTTTGGCACAGCTGCTAGGCTATAGCGTAGGATAGTTAGTATTTTAGCTGGGAATAACGAGTCGTTGAGACATTTGACCGCGATATATATTTTTAATTCATATACACTAGCTAAGGTATTAACTCTCTAGACCAGTTGCGTCATTTTTGGCGCAGCTGTTAGTTTTTAAGATAACTTAGGACAATTGCATACATAGGCAGGACCAGTTGCATCCTTATAGGAGTAGATCTAGTATAGAATAGAATAGGACTTATTAAACTACATTTAAATCTACACTTTACATCCCGACTAATATACAATTTACACTTATATTTGACCCTAATCTAGGACCAACTGCATCATTTTTGGTGCAGTTGTTAGGCTAAGGACACGCAACTGGACTAGTGGCTCTTATTGGAGTCACTCTAAGTACAATATAAACTTACTACGACTATTTTATAATTATATTTAATATTAAATATTTTATTATACATATTTACACTTGACGCGTTCCCCCATATAATCTATAATTTTACATTTTAGCCACTACATAACATAAATACTTTAAATACAAATATACACATACTTATTATTTACATTTTATAATTATACCTTGAACTTTAATTAACGTAAACGTATTAAAGTAAACAAGAGATGGCAATGGTACACACCCCACACAGTGGCAAACCCAGAAACCCGAAAGCCCGACGGTCAATGGAAGGCAGGGGGACTGGGGGAGACGGCGACGGAAGCGGCAGCCAGAGAAGCAGCCCAATAGCAATAGACCAAAGCCCCGCAGTCTCTATGGAGAGCCTTCTGGTGGACATAACGTGCGCGGTTAGGGAGAGTTATAATTTGCTAAACCAGACTAGAAATATGAAGAGTGAGCTAAAGTCTGGTTTGGCAAATTCCCTCGCAATAATAGGAGAGACTACAAGGAAAGCGATAGTTTTAAATAAGCAAGGGAAGGAAAATGAAAGGGAAAATATAAGTACTAGGGACGCAGAAACCCAGTGTTACAGCGATGAGAATGAGATAGTGCAAAACGAGGGTGATGGTGGAAAGATAATGATAGAGGTGTATGAAAGACTAAGAGATTTAATAAATAATAGGATGGATAGACTCGAAGTACATGTAAAAGAGGTAGGGTTGGAGACAGAGAGTGGTATAAGTGACACCATTGTCAACACTGACAGAATAAGCAGGGAGGACATGATAGAGGAAAATAAGAAAAATAATGATAGGATTTTTGAAACGGTTATAGGAGCAAGGGAATTAGATAGGGAGAGTAGGCACGAGATAAGAGTTGAAATTCAGGAAATAAATAGAACAGGTCAGGAAATGATAAGGGAATGTAGGGGTCTAAAAGGGGAAATAAGTAGCAAAATTGAGGAAATAAAACAAACAAGTCAGATAGTAGGAAAAGAGAATAGGGAAAATCTAAGCAAGGCACTAGAAGAGTGGGGGGCCAGGACTTGGGTGGGGCCTCAATCCGCGACATATGCGAGTGTGGTCAGTGGCAGTGGGGAAACCCAAACCTCGTTACCGAAGCCGAAGCACCTGACCCTCCACTCTCTAGTAGTGACGGACAGGGAAGACATTATGACAAGTGCAGAGATAGTGACAGAAGTAGGAGCGGTTATAGAAGCAAAGAAGGAAGGAATAAAAATTGATAGGATTAGAAAAGGCAAAGATAGGAAAGTTATCATAGGATTAAGTAACAAGAAGGATAGAGACAGGGTTAAGGAAAGAATAGAGAAAAGTGGGGGAAAATTAGAAGTACAGTGCATAGAAAATAAAGATCCGCAGGTTGTGCTGTATGGGGTGCTCAAGTCGAACACGGATGAAGACATTTATAAGGCCATAAGAACGCAAAATGAGCACCTCATGGAGCACATCCTGGGGGGGGAAAAGGACAGGATGAAGGTTAGATATAGGAGGAGAGGGAAGGATGACAGCACCGAGCACGTGGTGATGATCGTGTCACCGGAGATGTGGACGTGCTTCACCGAGGCGGGCTATCTATACATGGATATGCAGCGTGTGCGGGTCGCCGACCAGTCCCCCCTAATACAGTGTTCGAACTGTCTAGGGTACGGGCATGGGCGGCGATTCTGCACTACCGCCGAGGTGAAGTGCGGTCATTGCTCCGGGGCACATCACCAGTCTCGGTGCGAAGAGCGTCTGGCTGGCAGTAAACCGCGTTGTGTAAATTGTGTTGGGGCAGGGAGTAAGGATGTAGAGCATAATGCACTCAGCATGGTGTGCCCGGTCCGGAAAAAGTGGGACGCCATGGCGCGCGCAACAGTCGCCTATAGTGACGAAGACCAGTAGTCCTGATGAACGTCGAAAGCAATTGATGTATTTTAAAAAATGTATTTTAAGACACCAATGCAAAAAATAGACGAGTGGACAGTTCGACTTGCGTATTAACACTTGGCATATATATGATTATATGGTGACATAAAGCAGCATATATAGCTAAAGTAAATAAGCACATACGAAACCAGTTTAAAATCATCGGAAACCGGCACTGTGGGCTCATGCGCGCGCCACGGGGCCCCGAAAGGGTTGTAAGAAGTTTATGTAGAAATAAACTTTGAGCACAATAAAAGCCGGGGCGGACACACCGACCTGAACCTAAAACAGTAGGACTTAGAATTAAATTAAATTAAAATAAAATTAGAATGAAACTGCAAAAGTAAATTATAATAGTAAATACGAAACAAGAAGCAAAGAGATTAAAAGTAGAAAATAACTCAACTAAGTAGACAAAATAATACAAAAGATTGAACATTAATTGTAAACTGTAATAAAAATAATAGAATGTAAACGTAAGTAAGAAATAGCAGAAATAAATAAATCTAAATTGAACATGATAATATTTACAATAATAAGGAGTTACAAGCAACAATGTAAAAGAAATTCACATGAAATAGAAATAAATAGTAATGTAATAATAGAAGTTAAAATGAATGCAGTAAATGTTAATGTGGTGATAAATGTAAAGGAACGTAAAGGAAATGTATAAAATTAAGTAGTAAATAGAGTTATAAGCATGCAAGGAATTGTAATAGAATGTTGATGTGGTGGAAAATGTAAAGGAAATGTAAAAGAAACGTATAAATGTAAGCAAAAAGTAAGCAAGCCAAAATGTAAGAAATATA
>OY751434.1:12500-22500 GCA_963565745.1 Phengaris arion
AGCTGACCTAGATAATAAAAATCTGTCGGGAAGAAATAATTAAAATAAATTCCTAAATAAGTAAAGTAATAACTTTTATAAGCTTAATAATTCTAAAATCTATAAGGAAATTTAATAAAAATATAAAAGTAGCTAAAAATATCGTATATAATACAATTTAATAAAACTTAAAAACTCGGAAGGGGCGGAGTCGACCCAAATAACGTTTCGGTTGCTATTAAAAATCAACAGGCATTGAATTTTAGACTATAAAATACATAAACCTTAAAGATAGGGCCATAAAGACTAGTATAGCGTAAAAATCGTATAAAATAAATTATAAACTAAATCTTAAACTTGTTGTGGGAGTGTTCTGACCGACGGAAGACGTCACAAAATTGCAAAATATAGCATAGAATAGTTAGTATTTTAGCTGGGAAAACGAGTCATTGAGACATTGACCGCGATACACATTATTAATTCATATACACTAGCTAAGATATTAACTCTTTAGACCAGTTGCGTCATTTTTGGCGCAGCTGTTAGTTTTAAGACAACTTAGGATATATAGATAGGACCAGTTGCTTCTCTATTGGAGCAGCTCTTAGTATAGAATAGAACTTTAAACTACTTTTAAAATTTACACCTCACATTTTGACAACTATACAACTATTAACATATACACTATCTATATAATATTATAACTTTTACACTTATACATTATACTTGACTCTGATTAGGACCAACTGCATCATTTTTGGTGCAGTTGTTAGGTTAAGGACGTATAATTGGACTAGTACTCTTATTGGAGTCACCCAAATCGTAGGCTAAATAGTTGTGGACAAAATAAAGCTCCTGCAGGAAATAAAGAGAAACAGAAACCGACAGGATCGGGTTTTGCTATTAAAGTATATCAGGCGCAATATTTCTCAACCTAGGACAAAATAACATATATAGTTAACGAATTGGAGCCTTATATCATAACAAACAAATAAACGGCAACACGCCGATCATAAAAGACCCAACTACGTTAGACATACAAATACAATTCTACGATCTTAGTTATAATTATATTTAATATTAAATATTCAATTTACATATATACACTTGACGCGTTCCCCCAATAACCTTAAGCTTAATTTTACTGAATACACACTTTACACATCACAAAATACATTGCACTTGCTTGCTTAAACATACATAACTCGAACATATAAACCAAAGCTAAAATGGCAATGGTTCATACCCCACACAACAAAAACCCTATAAACCCAAATCGACTAACCATGGAGGGGCCGGGGTCTGCCGGTAGTAGTAGCGGAGGCAGTAGCCAGCACCAAAAAGAAACCAGCACTCCCCGATACCCCGACGGCTCCATTGACGCCCTTCTGTCAGAAACTTCCTATACGGTTAAAAATAGTATATATTTGCTGAACCAGACTAGGAACATGAGGGGGGATTTGAGGTCCGGTTTAGCAAATAACCTCACCAAAATCTCGAGTCAGATAGGGAGGGTTGCCTTGTTGAGTAGGAAAATGACGGAAATGGACAGTGAAAGAGAAATTAGGGAGACTAGGGAAGTGGAAGTGCAGTGGAGTGGATGTGATGAAAATGATAAGCATTATGAGCACAACCAAAAAGTATTGAGAGAACATGAGCTTAAAGAAGTACTTCTCGAGGTATATAAGAAAATGATGGAATGTATGTATAAAAGTGAAGAAATGAAAGAGTATGTAATGGAAGCGAATGAAAAAACAATAGAAACAGTAAGAGAAGAAATTAGTAATATAAAACAGGATGTTAGAAGAGAATGTGAGGATATGAAAGAGGAGTTGGATGTTAGAATGGAGGAAATCAGTCAGATAAGTAAGGAATTGGTGAAAGAGAGTAAGGAAAATCTAAACAAGACCGTGGAAATAATAAAGGGGGTGGAAGAGCTGAACCAGGGAATAAAAGAGGAAATAAGTAATAAACTTAAAGAAATAAATAAGCTAAACCAAGATACAAAAAAGGAAAGTAAGGGAATAAAAGGGGAAATAAATAATAAAGTAGTAGAAGAAATAAAACAAATAAAACAAGATTTGATAAAAGAAAGCAAAGAGAATTTAAAAAAGGCAGTTGAGCTGATAAATGGGGTAGAAAAGCTAAATCAGGATTTAAGAAAGGAAACCAGTAATAAATTAAAGGAAATAAATAAGATAAGTCAGGAGGTTATGAGTGAATGCAAGGGAATTAGAAAAGATAATCAGGAATTCGCAAGAGAAAACAAGGAAAATTTAACTAGGGCCGTTGAAGAGTGGGGGGCCGGGGCCCCGGCAGTACCAAGACCCGCGACTTATGCGGCGGTGGCCGGTGGCGGAAGGGAAACCACGTCACCGGAGCCGAGGCGCACGACCCTCCACTCCTTAGTGGTAACAGATAAGGAGAATATTATGACAGGAATAGAGATAGTGACGGAAATAGGAACAATTATAGAGGCAAAGAAAGAAGGAATAAAAATAGATAGGATTAGAAAGGGGAAAGATAGGAAAGTTATAATAGGCTTGAGTAATAGGGAAGATAGGGAAAAGGTAAAACAGAAAATAGAAAAAAGCGGAAGTAAATTAGAGGTACAGGAAATAGACAATAAGGATCCACAGGTCGTGCTGTATGGGGTGCTTAAGGAAAAAACCAATGAAGATGTCATAGAGGCGATTAGGACCCAAAATAAGCACCTCATGCAGTCACTGTCTGAGGAAACCAAAAGTAGGATATCGGTAAAATATAGAAAAAAGGGTAAGGACGACAGTACCGAGCACGTGGTGCTGACGGTGTCGCCGGGGTTGTGGCAATGCTTCACAAAAGCAGGCCACATATACGTGGACATGCAACGCATTCGTGTTGCCGACCAGTCCCCCCTGATACAGTGTTCGCACTGCTTAGGGTACGGGCATGGAAGGCGGCATTGTAATAGTAATACCGAAGTGAAGTGTAGCCACTGCGCCGGGGATCACCGCCGGTCCCAGTGTGAGGGGTCAAAAGCAGGAAGCACAGCGTGTTGTATAAACTGTAAGGCAGAGAAACATCATAGTACTGACCACAACGCGTTTAGCGCGGAGTGCCCGGTAAGGCGTCGGTGGGATGCAATGGCACGGTCGACTGTCGCATACGGAGACGAAGGAAGTATCGATTGCCCCTAACAGCAGCAGCAAAATATGAATGAGTATGTCATGTAAATGTGTGTGTAATGAATTAGTGTTTGGCAATTTATTAAAATGAGTTTAATAAACCCAAAGTATGTATGTAATCCTGCTTAGCATATATGGCTATGGCGTCGTCATAGCACAGCATATATACCTATAGCAATAAATGAATGAGTGTAAAAGTGAATGTAAATGTTAAAGGAAATGTAATGTTAAGTGTTAAATGTCAAATGTTAAATGTCCAGTGTTAAACGTTGAATGTTAAAATTAAAATGTAAGCTGCTGCTGTTATGGGAAATTAGGAAGCAGGACGGTATGCTTTGCAGACCGCCGACTTTTGCGGTGGAATTTATATTGTAATAAATTCTTTGCAAAAAAGGCCCGCCGGACGCTTCGCGCTCAGCGTGAGGAAAAAATGTAGACACTAAAGGGTAACAATACAGTTTGAAATTAAATTAAGGAATTGGGGCCAAAATTGTAAAGAACATAAATGCAAAGAAATCAGGTAATGTAAATGTAAAGTCAATGCAATAATGTATTAGAGGGAATGTAGAAACTGCAAAAGTAGACTATAATAGTAAACACAGAACAAGAAGTAAAGAGATTAAAAGTAGAAAATAATTCAATGTAACCAAATTAAGTAGACAAAATAATACAAAGATTGATTATTAATTGTAAACTGTAATAAAAATAATAGAATGTAAACGTAAGTAAGAAATAGCAGAAATAAATAAATCTAAATTGAACATGATAACATTTACAATAATAATGTAAAGGAAAATTCACATGAAATAGAAATAAATGATAATGTAATAATAGAAGTTAAAACGAATGTAGTAAAGTAATGTAGTGATAAATGCAAAGGAACGTAAAGGAAATGTATAAGATTGAGTAGTAAATGGAGTGTATAAGCAAGCAAGGAATTGTAATATAATAATGAACTGTAAGTAATTGATGTGGTGAAAAATGTAAAGGAAAGGTAAAAGAAACGTATAAAAGTAAGCAAAAAGTAAGCAAGCCAAAATGTAAGAAATAGAAAGAAACCAAACAAATAAATTAATGTTAAAATAAATAAATGTAAGAACAAAAATGTAATAGCAATAAGACAAATACAGAATATGATAACAAAGAAATGGAAATGTAATAGTATAAATGCATATAAAAATAGAATATGTAAAAGAATGTTTAGAAGATATAAATGTAAGACCAAAAAATGTAATAAGTAATAAGAGACATATAGAATATGATAGCAAGAAATGAAATGTAATAACAAAAATTGTAATTAAAAACAAAAAAAAAACAAAAAATTTAACCACAAAACAAGCAAACAATTGTCCCTGATTATGTTAGGGGGAACAAGACAAAAAAAAAAAAAAAAAAAAAAAAAAAAAAAAAAAAAAAAAAAAAAAAAAAAAAAAAAAAACCTAACCTAACCTAACCTAACCTAACCTAACCTAACCTAACCTAACCTAACCTAACCTAACCTAACCTAACCTAACCTAACCTAACCTAACCTAACCTAACCTAACCTAACCTAACCTAACCTAACCTAACCTAACCTAACCTAACCTAACCTAACCTAACCTAACCTAACCTAACCTAACCTAACCTAACCTAACCTAACCTAACCTAACCTAACCTAACCTAACCTAACCTAACCTAACCTAACCTAACCTAACCTAACCTAACCTAACCTAACCTAACCTAACCTAACCTAACCTAACCTAACCTAACCTAACCTAACCTAACCTAACCTAACCTAACCTAACCTAACCTAACCTAACCTAACCTAACCTAACCTAACCTAACCTAACCTAACCTAACCTAACCTAACCTAACCTAACCTAACCTAACCTAACCTAACCTAACCTAACCTAACCTAACCTAACCTAACCTAACCTAACCTAACCTAACCTAACCTAACCTAACCTAACCTAACCTAACCTAACCTAACCTAACCTAACCTAACCTAACCTAACCTAACCTAACCTAACCTAACCTAACCTAACCTAACCTAACCTAACCTAACCTAACCTAACCTAACCTAACCTAACCTAACCTAACCTAACCTAACCTAACCTAACCTAACCTAACCTAACCTAACCTAACCTAACCTAACCTAACCTAACCTAACCTAACCTAACCTAACCTAACCTAACCTAACCTAACCTAACCTAACCTAACCTAACCTAACCTAACCTAACCTAACCTAACCTAACCTAACCTAACCTAACCTAACCTAACCTAACCTAACCTAACCTAACCTAACCTAACCTAACCTAACCTAACCTAACCTAACCTAACCTAACCTAACCTAACCTAACCTAACCTAACCTAACCTAACCTAACCTAACCTAACCTAACCTAACCTAACCTAACCTAACCTAACCTAACCTAACCTAACCTAACCTAACCTAACCTAACCTAACCTAACCTAACCTAACCTAACCTAACCTAACCTAACCTAACCTAACCTAACCTAACCTAACCTAACCTAACCTAACCTAACCTAACCTAACCTAACCTAACCTAACCTAACCTAACCTAACCTAACCTAACCTAACCTAACCTAACCTAACCTAACCTAACCTAACCTAACCTAACCTAACCTAACCTAACCTAACCTAACCTAACCTAACCTAACCTAACCTAACCTAACCTAACCTAACCTAACCTAACCTAACCTAACCTAACCTAACCTAACCTAACCTAACCTAACCTAACCTAACCTAACCTAACCTAACCTTTTTTTTTTTTTTTTTTTTTTTTTTTTTGTTTCCGGAGGGGGAAATGCATTACGCATACCACCCGGGTGCAGGGGGGCACCCGAGTGGTGATGTGGGACTCCCGTATAGGCTAAAACCTACCTAACCTAACCTAACCTAACCTAACCTAACCTAACCTAACCTAACCTAACCTAACCTAACCTAACCTAACCTAACCTAACCTAACCTAACCTAACCTAACCTAACCTAACCTAACCTAACCTAACCTAACCTAACCTAACCTAACCTAACCTAACCTAACCTAACCTAACCTAACCTAACCTAACCTAACCTAACCTAACCTAACCTAACCTAACCTAACCTAACCTAACCTAACCTAACCTAACCTAACCTAACCTAACCTAACCTAACCTAACCTAACCTAACCTAACCTAACCTAACCTAACCTAACCTAACCTAACCTAACCTAACCTAACCTAACCTAACCTAACCTAACCTAACCTAACCTAACCTAACCTAACCTAACCTAACCTAACCTAACCTAACCTAACCTAACCTAACCTAACCTAACCTAACCTAACCTAACCTAACCTAACCTAACCTAACCTAACCTAACCTAACCTAACCTAACCTAACCTAACCTAACCTAACCTAACCTAACCTAACCTAACCTAACCTAACCTAACCTAACCTAACCTAACCTAACCTAACCTAACCTAACCTAACCTAACCTAACCTAACCTAACCTAACCTAACCTAACCTAACCTAACCTAACCTAACCTAACCTAACCTAACCTAACCTAACCTAACCTAACCTAACCTAACCTAACCTAACCTAACCTAACCTAACCTAACCTAACCTAACCTAACCTAACCTAACCTAACCTAACCTAACCTAACCTAACCTAACCTAACCTAACCTAACCTAACCTAACCTAACCTAACCTAACCTAACCTAACCTAACCTAACCTAACCTAACCTAACCTAACCTAACCTAACCTAACCTAACCTAACCTAACCTAACCTAACCTAACCTAACCTAACCTAACCTAACCTAACCTAACCTAACCTAACCTAACCTAACCTAACCTAACCTAACCTAACCTAACCTAACCTAACCTAACCTAACCTAACCGGAGCTGACCTAGATAATAAAAATCTGTCGGGAAGAAATAATTAAAATAAATTTCTAAATAAGTAAAGTAATAACTTTTATAAGCTTAATAATTCTAAAATCTATAAGGAAATTTAATAAAAATATAAAAGTAGCTAAAAATATCATATATAATATAATTCAATAAAACTTAAAAACCCGGAAGGGGCGGAGTCGACCCAAATAACGTTTCGGTTGCTATTAAAAATCAACAGGCATTGAATTTTAGACTATAAAATACATAAACCTTAAAGATAGGGCCATAAAGACTAGTATAGCGTAAAAAATTGTATAAAATAAATTATAAGCTAAACCTTAAAATTGTTGTGGGAGTGTTCTGACCGACGGAAGACGTCATAAAATTGCAAAACTAAATTGCAAAAGAGACCAGCTGGGTCATTTTTGGCACAGCTGCTAGGCTATAGCGTAGGATAGTTAGTATTTTAGCTGGGAATAACGAGTCGTTGAGACATTTGACCGCGATACATATTCTTAATTCATATACACTAGCTAAGGTATTAACTCTCTAGACCAGTTGCGTCATTTTTGGCGTAGCTGTTAGTTTTAAGACAACTAAGGATATATAGATAGGACAGTTGCTTCCCTACTGGAGCAGCTCTTAGTATAAAATAGAACTTTTTAAACTACTTTAAATTTACACCTCACATTTTGACAACTATACAATTATTAACATATACACTATTTATATAATATTATAACCTTTACACTTATACATTATACTTGACTCTGATTTAGGACCAACTGCATCATTTTTGGTGCAGTTGTTAGGTTAAAGACGTATAATCGGACTAGTGACTCTTATTGGAGTCACCCAAATCGTAGGCTAAATAGTTGTGGACAAAATAAAGCTCCTGCAGGAAATAAAGAGAAACAAAAACCGACAGGATCGGGTTTTGCTATTAAAGTATATCAGGCGCAATATTTCTCAACCTAGGACAAAATAACATATATAGTTAACGAATTGGAGCCTTATATCATAACAAATAAATAAACGGCAACACGCCGATCATAAAAGACCCAACTACGTTAGACATACAAATACAATTCTACGATTTTAGTTATAATTATATTTAATATTAAATATTCAATTTACACATATACACTTGACGCGTTCCCCCAATAACCTTAAGCTTAATTTTACAGAATACACACTCTACACGTCATAAAATACATTACCTTGCTTGCTTAAACATACATAACTCGAACATATAAACCAAAGCTAAAATGGCAATGGTTCATACCCCACACAACAAAAACCCTATAAACCCAAATCGACTAACCATGGTGGGGCCGGGGTCTGCCGGTAGTAGTAGCGGAGGCAGTAGCCAGCACCAAAAAGAAACCAGCACTCCCCGATACCCCGACGGCTCCATTGACGCCCTTCTGTCAGAAACTTCCTATACGATTAAAAATAGTATAGATTTGCTGAACCAGACTAGGAACATGAAAGGCGAGTTAAAGACTGGTTTGGCAAATAACCTTACGATGATTTCTAACCGTATAGGGAGAGTTGCGTTACTAAGTAGAAAGGAAAATAGGAAAACAAGCGATACGGAGGAATGGAGTGAAAGAGGAAGTGAGCAAGGAACCCCAAAAAGTTGTGATTGTAAGAGAGAGATTGCAGAATTATATGAAAGAATGGAAAGAATGATGGATGAAAGGATGTATAAGATAGACGACAGCAACATAAGGGTAGTGATGAAAGAAATAAATGAGGAAAACAATAACAAAATATCCGAACTGATGAATGGGGTCAAAGAGTTAATTCAGGAAGTAAGACAGGAAACAAATAATAAATTTAAAGAAGTAAATAAGCTAAATCGAGAGGTGGTAAAGGAATGTAAGGAGATAAAAGACGAAATAAACACTAAGGTAGAGAATATGAGAATCGTAAACCAGAAACTGGCAAAAGACAGTACGAACCACCTAGATAAGGCAATCGAATTGACAGGTAATGTAAAAGCACTAAGTATGGCAATAATGGATTACAAAAATGCAAGTCTTAAAGAGATAAATAAGTTAAGTCAAGAGATTATAAAGGAATGTAAGGGTATAAAAGGGGAGATTAATAGTAAGGTAGAGAAAATAAAACAAATAAACCAGGAATCGGAAAAGGAAAGTAAAGATAATTTAAATAGGGCAGTCGAGTTGTTGAGCGGGGTAGAGAAGTTAAGTCAGGACATAAGAAAGGAGACAAGTAACAAATTAAAAGAGATAAACAAGTTAAATAAGGAGGTCATAATCGAATGTAAGGGTATAAAAGAGGAAATAAATTGTAGGGTAGAGGAAATTAGAAAGGAAAACCAGGATTTAGCAAAGGAAAATGAGAAAAATTTAAGTAGGGCAGTTGAAGAGTGGGGGGCCAGGGGCTCGGCAGAACCAAGACCCGCGACTTATGCGGCGGTAGTCGGTGGCGGAAGGGAAACCACGCCGCCGAAGCCGAGGCGCGAGACCCTCCACTCCTTAGTGGTAACAGATAAGGAGAATATTATGACAGGAATAGAGATAGTGACGGAAATAGGAACAATTATAGAGGCAAAGAAAGAAGGAATAAAAATAGATAAAGTTATAATAGGCTTGAGTAATAGGGAAGATAGGGAAAAGGTAAAACAGAAAATAGAAAAAAGCGGAAGTAAATTAGAGGTACAGGAAATAGACAATAAGGATCCACAGGTCGTGCTGTATGGGGTGCTTAAGGAAAAAACCAATGAAGATGTCATAGAGGCGATTAGGACCCAAAATAAGCACCTCATGCAGTCACTGTCTGAGGAAACCAAAAGTAGGATATCGGTAAAATATAGAAAAAAGGGTAAGGACGACAGTACCGAGCACGTGGTGCTGACGGTGTCGCCGGGGTTGTGGCAATGCTTCACAAAAGCAGGCCACATATACGTGGACATGCAACGCATTCGTGTTGCCGACCAGTCCCCCCTGATA